>JAJOZX010001485.1:0-12500 GCA_023014485.1 Bathynomus jamesi
CTTCCGCACCCGCACTTCCGCACACTCTAAGTTTTCGCACTTCCGCGCAACCGCACCCGCACCCTATTTACATATGAAGTTTTATCGCAAGGAAATATATAAGTTTCCATTAATATATTAATACTTTTTATAACTTTTATTTAATATTTAATTGTGAAAATAAAGTTATAATACAATAAGTCATTTTTTTTGTTATGAGAGGTCAGAAAATTACTAGAATACAATATCATTTAATTTTATTTTATACTAATACTATATTACTTTATTCACAGCTACTCAAATACAAAAGATACAATACAATACAAAAGTAAAAAAGTGTATTTAGCTATGTGTGCGGGCCAATCCGCAAACCTTCCGCATCCGCACCTCCGCACCTTTTTACCGAGGTGACCGCACACCGCACCTCCGCCCACCATTTCGCACTTTCGCACAGTGCGAATGTGCGGAGGTGCGGAAGGTGTGCGGAACTTGCCCAGCACTGCCTACAGCCTTACACTCTGAATAACCTGCAAAGAAATCCTGCGTGTGTATTTTCCTTCAACAATACATCCTAAATTATAAATTTGAATTTCTTTCAATCTTTTTTTTCCTTTTCGGTTTCCGTACTAAGATTTAACAACAATAAGAAAGTGAAGATGTGTGCAACATTTTATTGTATTGTAGGCCTAATACAGATACGGCACTTGAAATGAACTAGATTTTCAGTAACAACACCTAGACAGATGAGTTGATTGTTCAAACCTGTGGATGGAATCAAAATCTTCACAGAAAGCCATAACTCCTACCGCTGCTTCACTAGATATATAATACAGATAATCAAACATATTCTAAACTAAAATTATTTACAAAATAAGTATTACAGTTTCTGCTCTTACAATAGCACGTTGCTAGTAGGCAGTAAAATGGCTAAATGTGAAATTAGCCCAAAGGTATGCCGTAGTCAACCTAGTTACAAAGTCCTCCACTTTGCTAGAAATATATAAATACTTTTTGGTAAACAATTTTATCACAAGGATGGCTTTTGAAGTGTCCTGTTAACTGTTGTGGTGAATATCGGAAATTAGCTAATTTAATTAGCTGGATGGTTTCATGAGAAATATGTATTTTATTACTTGAAATGAATAATTATGCAGAAGTTGCTGAGCAGATGTTGCGTCCATTTACAGAAAGGATGCGGGAAAGTACAACAACATTAGCTTAACATTGTTGGTAGGAGTAGTAATAAAGAATAATATTCAGGAACAACTGACTAATTTTAATTTTGTTAAAATGGTCCTGCCTGCATATGCTTGTTACCCACAATGCCTCGATATATGTACAGTATATGATGCAGGAAGGAGGGGGCAAGTGCGAAACTCCGAGGCTGCTGAAAACTATACCTTTTTTGAAAGGTTGCGTACTGTATAATATGCATGTATGTGTAGTCATGAAAAGATAGAGAAGTGTGTGTGCTTGAGAGTATGCTGAATTGTTCATGGTTAGAAAAGAAATGCAAAAAATTCATGTAAAGGAGCACAGTGCTGGGAGAAACGGGGCTTAAACACTTCCTGTCCTCTGGTTGAATGATGCCTATATTCTGCTCCTTATATGCATGTTTTTAGACGTCACTTGTGTAAATATGCCTGACTAGTAATTAAGTTTTACGTTTTAAATACATGTGTGAAAAGCGTATGGTGGATTGTACAGGGTGTTTCAGGAGGAAAGGTCAATACTTCAGGAGGTGATAGTATCGGTCATTGTGAGGTAATGGTAATCAAGAAAGAGAAACCAATTACTGTTTCTAACATTTAATGTTTAAACATTGGCATTTTGAATGGTATCAGATACAGAAATGACAAATTTGTTACAGTTTACAATATGTTTCGAAAATCCCACCGCCAACCTCAATGCACTTTGCAACTCGTGTGCGAAGATAGCGTGTTGTTCGTCTGAGTTGATCTTGACGTTCCTTTATGCGGGCAGCAGCATCCAAAATGCGCGCGAGCAATTCGTCTCGTGTATCCACCTTTCTTTTGTAAACTTGACTTTTTATCCACCCTCACAAACAATAATCTAACGGAGAGAGGTCTGGAGACCCTGGTAGCCATTGAATGGGACCACCGCGGCCAATCCATCGACCAGGGAAAGTTTGATTTAGGTATTGCATCACCAGACGGGTAGAATGTGGAGGAGCTCCGTCATGCTGAAAGTACATACCAGCGCGTGTAGCCAAAGGAACATCCTCCAATAGTCCTGGGAATTCATTTTGCAGAAATTCTAGGTAACTTTGTCCTGTAAGACGATTCTCTAAAGTAACAGGGCCAATCACCTGATCATCGATGACACCGCACCACACATCGGCAGAGAGGCGATGTTGAAAATTTGTTTCCACAGTGGCATTTGGATTTTCGACTGACCACCGATGAGAGTTACGAGTGTTGTTGATACCGTCACGGGTGAAAGTAGCTTCATCGTTGAACAGTATTAATCGAAGAAATCGGCGATTAGCACTTACCCAATGAAAAAATTCCAGTCGCATGGCAGTGTCTCCTGGTTGAAGGTGTTGTACACACTGTACATGATATGGATGCAAGCCTTCTTCACGTAATGTTCGCCATACTGTTGTGTGTGGTACACCGAGACGTGTAGAAATTATTCGTGAGCTAGTAGTAGGACTACGCTCTACCAACTGAAGAATGTCTTCCACTTCATCCACATCTTGTTGACCTTGACGTTCAGATGAAACATGAGCCCTGGGAAGTGTACCAATCTCACGCAATGTGTTGAAAACCCTGGTAAACACTCTTCGACCCGGAATTCTGCGGTTCAGAAACCGTCGGCGGTATTCTGCAACAGCAGCTGTTGCACTACCATCGCAAAAACCGTGGACACACACCATATCTGCATATTCGGCATGTGTGAAGGTGTGTGGCATTCTTAACACTGCTTCAAACACCAAACAATATCACTCACAACAGTCAGCTGTCGATTGGCTTATGTTACATGCTTACATGGTTCAAGGTTATAGGGGAGGGAAGGGAGAGGAAGAGCTGCGCGCGCATCAGATTCAAACAGCTCTATCTCCGTAACCATTTAGAATTAGGCACACGTTCATGTGAACTTTTTTCTCACAATGACCGATACTATCACCTCCCGAAGTATTGTATTGACCTTTCCTCCTGAAACACCTTGTATACATATGTTGATTTTGAAAAAGTTTCTTTATCAACGTTTTGTATGAGATCTGAGAAATTAGAAGTAATAAAGCTATAACAGTTTATTCGTGCAGAGATATATAACTGTATGCTTCAGAATGTGAAGATTGTGGATTGGTTCAGCTTGCTACAAACAAGCATGTACATTATTGTAAATGTAAATGGTATGATTGACTGACGTGCGTATGAAAAGTGAAAAGAATGGATTATTACGAGAAAATAAATAGGAAGCTGCTAACAGACGCTAAATTAAAGAAGTATTAATTGAAGAAATGTAAATAGGTGTTAGTCATGACGAAATAGAAAGATTGATAATAAAAGTTTCTCTACAATTCAAATACATGTACAGAGAGAATCTCGGTTAAAAATGGAATACCCTGAGAAAACTCAACAGCCAGTTTCTTTCAGGCGGATATATTAAAAAATAAATTTTAGTACAAATCTAGCTATCTTTTTATTGCGTTTTATATATACAGTATAAATATATATATATAATATATATATATATATATATATATATATATATATATATATATATATTGGCTAGAAGAGTGGTTGCGAGGCAGGAAACAGAGGGTGGTCGTTGATGGAGCGGAGTCGTGTTGGGCTAATGTAGCGAGTGGCGTTCCTCAGGGTTCTGTATTGGGCCCCTTGCTTTTTCTTATATATATTAACGATTTAGATGTCGGCCTAGTCAGTACAGTTTCAAAGTTTGCGGATGGCACGAAGCTGGGTGGTAGGGCGATTAATGACGAAGATAGAGGTAAAATTCAGGAAGATCTGAATAAAATCGTTGATTGGTCAGTCACATGGCAAATGAGATTTAACGTGGATAAGTGCAAAATTTTGCATATAGGTTCGCGTAACGGTAATTTTGCATATAGTATGTCAGGGAAAGATTTAACAAGCGTAGAGCAGGAAAAAGATTTAGGAGTTATAGTCACTGGTGATTTAAAAGTAGCGAAACAAAGTACAGCAGCGGTCAATAAGGCGAACAAAGTGTTAGGTTTTATAGCTCGAAATTTTGAGTACAAATCGCGCGATATTATAGTTCCACTTTATAAATCATTAGTTAGACCCCATTTGGAGTACGCGATCCAATTTTGGAATCCGTATATGCGCAAAGATATAGACAAAATCGAAAGAGTTCAAAGACGAGCAACTAAGATGATTCCATCGCTTAGGTCAAAGTCGTACGAGGATAGGCTTAAGGAGTTAAAATTGACAACACTCGAGACCAGGAGGTTAAGGGGTGATCTAATCCAGGTTTTCAAAATTATGAATGGGTTTGATAACGTAGATAGAGATAGCTTTTTCGAAATATCTCAATATAATAGGACTAGAAATAACGGGGTAAGTTGACAAGTAGAAGGTTCGAGACAGCAGTTGCGAAAAACTTTTTTACGCATAGAATAGTAAATAGCTGGAATAGTTTGCCGGTAGAAGTAATTAGTAGCACGTCTATAAACATGTTTAAAAATCGATTAGACGCGCATGTGATAGAAATGGTATAGTTTAAGGTAGTAAAATTAAGGCTTTGTGGGGATAGATCCACAGCTCACACAAGTGTTGTGGGATATAGGGAGGCAGCGTCTTGGGTTAGGGGATACTCTCTGTCCTTACACACCCCATTTAAAGAGATTCCTCTGCCGAGCGGTGCCCCCCATAGTACTGTGAGGTATTGAAAAACTCATGATCTTCACTTGCCCCACAAACACCTTTAAATGGGAGACCCTAATGGGTGCACACACATTTCTACATTACTGTACAGTCTTTACAGCCACACCTACACTTTTCCTCGTAAGTGTATATATTGTAATGTATATGGTTGTAAATTTTGACTTGGTTCGCAATCGATATGGACCGTGACTTGATGGATACCGTAATGAAATTGACTGGATTCTTTGGATCTGATATATTTGCATGTCCGTTATAAATAGATATAGAGTGAACATTTGTGGATAGTAGTCTATTATGACTTGATCCTCTGGATCCAGAGATTCTATCTTTAGTTTTAAATCGATAATTAATTAGTTTTAAATTGATAATTATTTAGTTCGTAAAAATGGTCGTTGCCAAATTACTGGCAGTTTTACATAAATTTCTTATGTTCTTGTGGTTCGGAACCACGTAAAATTGTAGGTCCCCTCCGCCACCACGGAGGACATACACAATACACGAACACAGTTAGGTAGACCAGCCATGAGTGGATCCTAGGGTCTTTGTTGGTCTGAAACATATAACATATAACATACATTATAACATTATTATAACTTATATATATATATATATATAATATATAATATATATATTAGTGGTGGACCGGATGTCAGTTTTTCAACATCTGCGGATGCGGATTTTTATTTCAATATCCGCGGATACGGATGCGGATATTAGTAATCTATCAATATAATATAGAATTATGAATATATTACATAATTTTTCAAATTTCGTGATATTACTATTATGGCAGGCAATGCATAAGAATTAAAATTAATATGTTCATTATGATAAAAATAGTAACTTTCTCAAGAGTTTCAGTCACAGAAAATTAAATGAAACAAGTTTCATTAAATTTTCTGTGTTACCAGGTATTTATATTTTGAGGTTTATATATTTGTTTGTTCATTAATATAATTAATACTTTACTTGAAATGTGCATGACTGGGCCTTATAAGCTACTTTATAAGCTAATTTAATTGTAAATTGCATAATTTATTAGAGGTAATATCCGCATAACATCCGCAATCAGAAGTGCGGATGCGGATGTTAAAAATGACGCGGTGCATTATATACTGTTGGTAAACTTATCTGAATTGAAATAAGCGAAGAAAATAACATTATTCTTTTAGCTCATACGTGTTGGTTCTCTTATGAAATGGTAACTTTGAGTAAATTTTTAATTATAGACAAAGGAGGAATAAAATAAAAAGACAAGTGCAATTACTGGGTTACAGAAAGTTAAGGTTACTAATTTGTGATGGCGAAGATGGAAAATAGAATTTGATGTTTGTACTTCTAAAATATAAAATTTATGTGTATATATATATATATAGTGGATCTAGTTTTAGCCGTTTAAGGTGATAATGATTTAATTGTATGCAACGATTGATTAAGGCAATGACTGACTGATTTATAATGATAGGCTGGGTTAATAATTTATGATGTAATACAGTATTACCGATTGGAATGAATGGTTATTTGATTAGGTCCACCATACTATTGGAAGTGACCGAAATGGCAGCGAGGGTCACCAGCTGATTTACGCTCAGCAAATTAATGTTAAGGTTATAAAAGACACCTTATGGGTTTTGTAGTTATTATGAAAATAAATCCGTTATTTTATTCACGGTGATATAACAAAGAATTGACAGTTAATTAATTGGTAGTTTTACGTTATGCTTATGGCATAGGCTTAGCTAATGATGAAATGTTAATAGCTTAATTGACACGTATAAATAATACTCATCGATGTATGTAAAATGGCATGCAACATAGAACATTGGATGGGCCTAGCATGATATAAAGAATGCACGTGCGTTTGGTGCATTGAATAGAATACTGACACTGATTAAATAGGCTAAATGATTGCGTGGATGCACAAGGAATAATTGATGCGGCCTAATAATAATGGATTGAAATGCTTGCACAAATATCATTTATATTAAGAACATTATGTGATGTTAAGTGATTACGTCAAGAGAATATTTAATTAACACATAAATATATGAATGAACATAATGACGGATGATACGCGGAATAACGGTATGAAAGACCCTTGAATTGGATGATAGGCCTACTGCGTTCTTTCACGAGAGTCAGTTGGAAACGCGTAAATACACACTTTGGGAGTATAGCCTACCGTTCGGCGGTAGGCTAATGTAGGCTTCAAGAGTACTTAGAATATGATGTACTTAGCTTATGGTGACGTAAACTTTGTGAAGGCGGGTGAAGACGAACCTATTACGCAGATTCTGGTTGTCGTTGTCCGTTAAGCCTCTTGAGATGATGGATGTAGGCTTCGTGGAGGCCTGAGGTGATGTTACTTCTCGAGGTGCAGGCTGGCCTTGTGATGTGCGGCGTAGGCCGCAAACCGCATGCCGAAGTGATTCCGGTGGGCCTCGAAGGATGCTTCTGCAGGCGGTCTGTAGATCTTACTTGATGATAATGATTTGTAGGCCTTGAAGAAAGTAGCGGCCACGGGCCCCTCGGCCAGGGGGCCGAAAGCGGTTGGTGGACGTTCGATGATGAGCGTACGGGTGAGTGAGAGTGAGTATAAGTGGAAGCTCCTTTTATACGTAGGCTGTGACGTAGACTTCACGCCATTATTAAGACGCCTGTAAGCGCGTCCTTGGGTTGATAAAAACTTACTTTCGCGCCTTGGAAGGAACAGACTTTCCATTGTTTGTTAGCCACGTGTGTTCCAAACGTTTTATGGTAGCGTGGAAAGAAAGTATTTTTCTATTTGTTGGTCTATTTCTTGTCGATCCGCTACAAGAGTTCCCTCTCAGAGACGAAGGAACGATACTAAGAAGAAATACCATCTGTTGGAGACCTGTGAGGCCACTCCGAGATTGACGCTGGCCTGGTATTGTCGTGGTATTCCTGACGCAGGAAGGAGTGAAGGGTCGTTCGGAGCGGGGAGATGCTCGGAAGAGGAGGCGCTGTTGTATGGGGTGGGGGTTCCGCAGGGGGGTGGGGGTGGGGTACGGCAGGAATGGGGGACAGTGAGGAGCGAACGGAGGAAACGAGAGGGGCGGGGGGACTGTGTTGAGTTCGAATGCTGTGCCCGTAACTCGTCGCGTGGTTGTTCTCGTTGAGGTCGCTCCTGCCGCAGGGGTTGGACTTCGGCAGGAATGTGGAGCAATGAAGCGTGGACGGAGGAAACGAGAGGGGCCGAGGAACTGTGTTTGAGTTTGAATGCTGTGCCCGTAACTCGTCGTGTGGATGTTGTCGTCGAGGTCGCTCCTGCCGAAGGGAGAAAAAGAAACGTCGTTCGAGTCCACGAGCAGCAGGAAGTAATCCACGGAATGATGCAAAGAGACAGTTGATGAAGGCAGGGGATCGCCACCCCTGTGCCTGAAGTGTCTGTTTTGCGTGGATGCATGTGTGCGCTCTGCTCGTTGATGGGAGAATGCTTTCTTTTTAGGCCTTCCCGTAGGGATGGGGAAGGGTAACCCTCGTGCTTGCGGAAAAAAAAATTCGCTGGTGCAATGAGGCGCGTCACCAGATTTATCGCCAAATGATTTACCGTGCAACGGCCGAGACGGGACCGTTGAATATTTTTGGACGAGGTGGTGACGAAAGAATGCGCCGTTTGAAACGAATTTGGGACTGACTGCAGCGCTGGGGAGGTGGGGGGTGAGTGTTGTCCTGAGGCGTTCGGTGATGATTTTCGTGAGGCCCTCCACGATCCGTTTGACGGCGGAGCAGGACCCAATGCCAGTGGTGGCTTCTCCAAGGGGTCGCCGCGCCCCTGCCGTCAGGAGGCAGAGAGACTCGACTCAGGGGGACGCACTCGGGAATTTGAAAGGTGCAATGATTGTGCCGCGGCACATGACCGCGAGGCAGTAAGACATTAGTTAATAAGGTACCGCGCGAAACGCAAATCACTGTTTGCAAGTAGGCCTCGTTAATTTCACTGAATTTAAGAATACCGTACGTACATAGAAATTTGATATGGCTGCAGAAAATGAAATGGTCAGTAATAGCTAAGCACAAGGATCAGTGTGAATAAATAACGTAATAAGTTCGAGTCACTCCGGGGTTACACCAATTTATAGTGGACCTAGTTTTAGCCGCTTAAGGTGATAATGATTTAATTGTATGCAACGATTGATTAAGGCAATGACTGACTGATTTATAATGATAGGCTGGGTTAATAATTTATGATGTAATACAGTATCACCGATTGGAATGAATGGTTATTTGATTAGGTCCACCATACTATTGGAAGTGACCGAAATGGCAGCGAGGGTCACCAGCTTGATTTACGCTCAAGCAAATTAATGTTAAGGTTATAAAAGACACCTTATGGGTTTTGTAGTTTATTATGAAAATAAATCCGTTATTTTATTCACTGTGATATAACAAAGAATTGACAGTAATTAATTGGTAGTTTTACGTTATGCTTATGGCATAGGCTTAGCTAATGATGAAATGATAATAGCTTAATTGACACGTATAAATAATACTCATCGATGGTATGTAAATGGCATGCAACATAGAACATTGGATGGGCCTAGCATGATATAAAGAATGCACGTGCGTTTGGTGCATTGAATAGAATACTTGACACTGATTAAATAGGCTAAATGATTGCGTGGATGCACAAGGAATAATTGATGCGGCCTAATAATAATGGATTGAAATGCTTGCACAAATATCATTTATATATAAGAACATTATGTGATGTTAAGTGATTACGTCAAGAGAATATTTAATTAACACATAAATATATGAATTGAACATAATGACGGATGATACGCGGAATAACGGTATTGAAATGACCCTTGAATTGGATGATAGGCCTACTGCGTTCTTTCACGAGAGTCAGTTGGAACGCGTAAATACACACTTTGGGAGTATAGCCTACCGTTCGGCGGTAGGCTAATGTAGGCTTCAAGAGTACTTAGAATATGATGTACTTAGCTTATGGCGACGTAAACTTTGTTGAAGGCGGGTTGAAGACGAACCTATTACGCAGATTCTGGTTGTCGTTGTCCGTTAAGCCTCTTGAGATGATGGATGTAGGCTTCGTGGAGGCCTGAGGTGATGTTACTTCTCGAGGTGCAGGCTGGCCTTGTGATGTGCGGCGTAGGCCGCAAACCGCATGCCCGAAGTGATTCCGGTTGGGCCTCGAAGGATTGCTTCTGCAGGCGGTCTGTAGATCTTACTTGATGATAATGATTTGTAGGCCTTGAAGAAAGTAGCGGCCACGGCCCCTCGGCCAGGGGGCCGGAAAGCGGTTGGTGGACGTTCGATGATGAGCGTACGGGTGAGTGAGAGTGAGTATAAGTGGAAGCTCCTTTTATACCGTAGGCCTGTGACGTAGACTTCACGCCAATTATTAAGACGCCTTGTAAGCGCGTCCTTGGGTTGATAAAAACTTACTTTCGCGCCTTGGGAAGGAACAGACTTTCCATTGTTTGTTAGCCCACGTGTGTTCCAAACTGTTTTATGGTAGCGTGGAAAGAAAGTATTTTTCTATTTGTTGGTCTATTTCTTGTCGATCCGCTACATATATATATATATATATATATATATATATATATTAGGGTGGTCCAAAATTTGGGCTAAAATTTCACAATAGTTGGAAACGCTCTCCACATGGCTGCTTTTATTCCTTTAGATATGAAGTGATTTTGTGCAATATACCTGTCGATTCAATACATAAGAGGTCGCTATGACTCACATTTTCAATTAATTAATTAGCTAATCATTTTCTACCCGCTTCATTTTTAGAGGACGCGGCATTCACACCACATTGACTCAGCCCACCTTTCAGAGGATGATGTAATTGTCCGATGTCTTGTATAATGCTGTTTGTGAATCAGACAAATCATTTACTCATGCATCATTTCAAGTTTAAACTTGTTGGAGGGGGTTTTAAGTTCGTTCAAACTTCAAGATTTTAGGAATAGTATCTCATGTAAGTATTTATTCATATATATATAATTATTAATTCATATATATAATTATTAATTCATATATATTAATTATTAATTCATATATATAATTATTAATTCATATATATTAAGTATTAATTCATATGTATTATATATATATATATATATATATATATATATATATATATATATATATATATATATATATATATATATAGAGGGTGTCCCATAAGTCCGTCATCATAGAAAAAATAATAAAAAACGTCAAAACAAAAGCTTTTATTTACAGAACGTGCTCAATATGTCCACCATTGTTTTCAATACACAAATTCAGACGTGATACCCAGTCAGCAAGCACACGGTGAATGATGTCAGGAGTAATGGTGTTACATGCCCCAATAATGCGCTGCCGCAAATGTTCAACACTCATAATTTTCTCTGCGTATACCAGCGCTTTCAAGTGGCCCCAGACATAAAAATTTAGTGGCGTGAGATCCGGGCTTCTAGCTGGCCATTCCACAGGCCCTCGACGTCATATCCAATGACCAGGGCGTTGTTGGTACAAGTATTCCCTTACTTGGGTGCTGTAATGTGTAGGAGCGCCGTCTTGCTGGAACCATGTTTGGAAATTTCCTTCTTCGTTCAAGACACTGGGAAATGCTTCGTCCTTGAGCATACGTAGGTAGGTGCCTCCAGTGACATGTTCATCGAAAAAGAGGGGGCCTATGATGCGATCCTTCCAAATGCCACACCATACCATCACCCGAGATGCACCTTGTTCCTTTGAAGAGGTATACCAGTGAGGGTTGTTTTGAGACCAGTAGCGGGTGTTTTGTCGATTTACCTCACCATTTCCATAAAAAACAGCCTCGTCACTGAACAGAATGGTGGATGGGAAATTGGCATCCCGAGCATATTGTCCCGTAGCCCATTCACAAAATTCCATCCGCCGGTCGGGATCATCTTCGCTTAATTTCTGTAGGATCTGAAGTTTATATGGATGCCATTTGTGAACCTGAAGAATGCGATGGATGCTACTTTTCGACACTCTTGTCTCAGCGGACAATCGCCGAAGAAACTTATTGGGACTTCTGTTAAAATGAGCCAGGATAGCAGTCGCTGTATCATCGTCAGTGGAACTCCTTGAAGGTCCACTGCGTGGTTAATCTTCTATGGATCCTGTTTCCTTAAACTTTGCAACAAGTCTGCTAACACAATTCTGTGTTATTGGCTCGCGGTCTGGATGCAGTCTGTTAAATTCACCAGCGGCCTCTCTTTGACTCCGATTTCCTGTGAGTAGAATTATCTGGATTCGTTCTTCCTTGCTCACAGACATTATGGCCTATAGAAAGAGAAAAATATGAATTATGGTTTGTGGAAATAGAAAAATATGAATTTCTCCTATGATGCCGGACTTATGGGACACCCTGTATATATATATATATATATATATATAATATATATAATTATGTTCTTTATATGCAATTTTATAACCGGTAAGGATGTTGCTATTAAATTAAATGATCAAAAGTGTAAGGTATATATCTTATGTCTCTTGAAGTTTATTATTTACTTATTCTTAAATATATTTTTCAAAATTTGCCTATCTTCCTCCCCATCAACCACTAACCACTGTAACCAATTTTTTTACTTTATTTATTTTGACTTTGCAATTTTT